>CM073449.1:46127500-46175000 GCA_037074485.1 Delonix regia
TCAATACAGTGCAAGGCAAATATTTATAAGCAGGTATAAAACAGTGAAGTAGATATTTTTTTACTACAATTTTTCTTTTCCAAGCAACCTACAAAGAGTACACCAAAAACTAATTAAGCATACCATCAACAAATAAAAAATAGTATTTAACTATCAACATCTGTTTGCATACAACCTAATTAAAATTCACTAATTCAAATGTTAATTTATTCTAGAAATTCTGAATCTTCATTCAAAAATTGCCAGCTCTTAACAGATTGAGGTCAGTAACAATCAAAGATTAAGCAAAGTGGAGAGTCATTTGTTAGCATATTTTGACCAATTTTGATGAATTATCACTTATACACTAGGGTCTTTAAAGGGCATCAGAAATATAAAATCATTTTTAATGTTTCATTGAGAAATTTAATGATGTCGTTAGTTTGTAAAGAGTGTTAGAAATGACATGTCATATACAATATCACAATTCCAACTAATGTTCCAACAAGACAAATCAGAGAGCTCAATAAGAACAATTAAATCATAACATAGACATTAGTTGATAAGAACATAATGTTTTGTAACTTGTATAGCCTGGCATAACAAAAATAAAAAGATGGACTAGCATGGGGCACCTGTTAACACCCGTAGACAAATCAGACATATTCAAAGTTGTATTAAATATGCTTTTTCCTTCCTCAAGTATGTGACCAGAATCCTGTAGGCCAGAGGCCTCATGGACAGCACTTCGACCCTTCACTTTGATGGTGACCATGCTAGAGGCCTCACTAGTCCTTTCAACCTTGTAAAGATCAAACGGAAGCTTTTTTTTTCTTTCCAAACAATCAACCAGATAATCCTCTCTGACTATAGGTACTTTCATCCTCCTAAGGAAACTCTCCAAAGTCAGTAAATTATTTTTTAATCAGAATTGAAAATAACTGGAACTCAATTTGAATATACCCATACTTTGCCTTCCGCATCTCAGCTTCTTGGTCATCCAGTGCTCCAATCACCACCAAGCAATTAGAATCTGCAAATAAATAGATTACATAAAAAGAGAAAGACAACCATACACAGAGAGGCAAAAACGAATTTTCACAAGTACTTTTGTGTTTTGCTAAAAATGGAAAAGATTCACAAATCCCTTTCTCTGGCATCTTCATATATCAGTCAATAAAGCAGATACCTTTCCTTACTTTTGCATGAATCACCCCACCAACCCCCTCAACTTTGATTTTCCACTCTGCCTGCACAATCATGTCTCAAAAGATTAGAACTAAACAAGTTCAACATGAGACTAGTATAATGGTTCTAACAAATCTTTCATTAATGATGTAAAAGCATAAATATGAAAGGAAAAATGGACGAAACATTATACAATAGATTCTTTAGGAAATCCAGTGATAGCAACTCTCAAATCTCCCAAACTTTCACTGTTCGATGATTCATGCTGGCAAGCAATGATTTGACTTTCAGAAGTTGAAGATGGTGTTGGGAATATCCGTACTGGCTTCTCAGCCTTTTGTGATTTGAACCACTGCAAACAGTATGTTAAAAAATTAAGTCAGATATTTTGCTTTATATTTGTTAATGACATTACTTTTCCTTTCACACCTTTTTAAGGTACTGATTGTCTGTTCCCTCTGGGACTTTCCACTTCTGTCCAAGACGTAATGGTTCACAAGTAGAGTAAGAACATTTGCTCCATGCAGAAACATATCCATGGCACCGGTACATTCCTCCAGAATATCGGAGAGAACCAGAACATATTGGACAGCCACCAAGTGGTCCAAACATCATTCCATCGGCACTAAGTATTATAATAATAAAAGATGCATTATTTTCAAGGCAAGAATTAGTTATTACAGTCAATGAAGAAATTCATATCTCATCATAAAGAGAGAAGAGAAAACAGAATGAAATTGAAAAGATGGTCACCCATCCTAGCAGTAATGACAGTGCAAGGCTTGCCTGCTTCTTTTTTCCCTCTAATAAATATATTATGATTTACGTAGTACAAATTATCACTGCTATTACTGATGAGCAAGCATGATGTAGGATATCCAGAGAAAAATTAAACAGCATCATTTGACAGTACAGTCATTAAAAACTAATCATTCATAGGAAAAGGAACATAACATAATATACAGAAAGCTTTAGGCTTTAAAACAGATAGGCAGGAAGCAAAAGTTTCTTTAATATCAGCAGAGAGTGCATGAGATAATAAATTACCAGCGGTCACGCAAATCAAGTTCTGATCCTGTTGAATCTTGACCATTGATTTCCAGCATTACACGTAACTCAGCAGTTGTCACATGCTTTCTAAGATCATCTTTCAGAGCCCAGAGTTCTTTGGTTTGGGCCTCCAGTCTAGTCTCCAGATCAGACGCTTTCCTTGAGTCATTAGCACTTTTAACGGATATTGCCCTGCCCTCATACACATCTCCCTCAGTCTTGGCAACTTTTGACTTTGAGTTAACGCTAGCATCCTTCCTGCGTTTTGTGCCAGCTTTGGAAGTTGATTCACATGTGGCTCCCCTAACCTCTTGAGCCTCAATGCCTGCACCACCTGAAAGAACAATAGTGAGAAAGCAACAAGAAAGACAAACATATGAGATGCAATCACTACAGCATAACCAGATATCCTAAAAAAATTTTATCCTTATACCTCCCTGCTTAGAATGAATCTTTTCAGCCATGGCACTGACAGCTGATTGATCAGCAGGTGAGAGACCATTCCATCCGGTCAACTTTTCAACTTGTATTGATGGGGATAATTCCAAGAGACAGTTGGCATGGTGCCAAGCCAATCCTTTAGCACCTTGACCATCAGGCTTACTAGATATACGAACCTATAAATGTATTAAAAGCAGTCAGCAAGAAGCAATACTCAAAATCAAATTACACATCTACACACACCAGTATGCTTATGGATAATTAAGGAACATTCTTGAAACCAAACCATATCAGCATACAATACGCATTTTCATCCTTTAAAGCACATCAGTCAATATGAACAAACTCACCAATGAAGAAGAATGTACATTTTCTGCAAATTTCATGCGATTCCAAAATGCAAATATGGCATAAAAGATTAAATTAAAACATTCCTGTGCCGATTTTGAACTTTTTAAACTTTATTAAGTAAGTTTATATTTTAAAGAGAAGGAGGAAATTGTCTGCAAACCAATTCCTCAGTTCACCCCAAGAGGACTCAATTTGGGATGCCTCAGAGGCTTGTTAGCACCTTCTCCAACTACCAAATCAGTAAAAACAGGCTCTTTCCAAGTGGCTGAAAGCCCTCAAGGCTTCTATTTGTTTAGCTAGGATTACAATAGAAGAAGGAAAAATAATAAAGACTCAAGAAAGGAAGCCTCAAAATCCACCCAGATAGAGTAAGGAACATCTTATAGGGAGTCGTAAGTCTCATAAGCACCTTATATCCTTTTGCAAAATGCAACACAATTCTTAGAGCTTAGGTTGAGATAGCCTTGTCTTTGAAACCTCTACACACATTAAATAGTTTCAAACAATAAATCTGATATTCTAATCCATTTTCTTTCACATGAAAAAAGGGACTGAACTGGGCGTAGAGTTTTTTGGTCATACAGCATAAATGTCAAGAATGATGATTACAATGAGACAGCATAAAATTCCAGTACCATGCACGACTGCTTGTTAAAAGATTTAATGCTAGAGCAAAGTATCCATCCCTAGGTAAAAAATACAGGAAGTGAATTTATGAAGAACGATTACTTACCAGACTTCAACAGTGAAACATTACTCATAAAAGAAGTATCAAAATTTAATAGTACAATAATACGCTGTGCATCTTGGTAGTATTGTCTATTATATATATCTTTCACATGCTCAGGATATTACTATATGCCAAATATATTTATTGCCATCAATATTTGGGGTAAACAAGGTGAAAGTAGGAACAAAATAATCCATTTGAACTATTATGAACATACAACTTTGCTTATCATCTTGGTTGCACACCATAAAACCCACAATGTCAATCAGTTTCCATACTCCCATAAGTTAAGCTGATTACTATGACATTCAAAGAAACGTAAAAACCAACCTCCCCTTTGATTATTTTTTGCCCGCAGTGCCTGCATGTAGCACGAGAAGTTTGTGAAACTTCAATACCATATTCTGTATCTTTGACAGCATTAGATTTTGTTTGCTCAGCACTCTCTACATATTTTCTGATCTTCTGCTGATCTTCCCATCGGAGCAACTCCATTCCTTCAACATCATCAGTTCTAGGAGAACAGTAATGCATTATAATAAATTCTTGCAAATGTCAAATCATCAAACAATTAATATCTAAGGAGAAAATCTCATACGATTTTATCTGTTTTGATTTCTTCAATATACAATCAGCATGATGCCACATCTGGTAAATAAAAAAAACAGATCAAAACACTAATATAATGGAGTTCAAATGAATAAGCAGAAGTAGAAGGAAATTACAGTACATTATCTCATCAATAAGTAAAACCATCTGAAGATCAATTGTAGTACAAGTCTCTAGCATGAAACTTTAGCAGAGTTTCAATCAGATATAGAAAACCAATTGGATCATTTTTTAAGAATGTACAAAATATCTTTCAATCTGAAACGAAGAAACTTCTGAATGCAACATCATAACTAGGACCTATATACAATGTGATATAATGGGCACTAAGTCATCTGTACAGAAATTTACAACTGCAACAGACTTTTTGATGCCCACTAACATTGGCATGGAAACAGTACAAAATTCATGCAATAAAATGATCCCAAGATAAAATAAAGCTGATAGTCCGCTTAATTAATCAATTCCTGACTATTTGAGCCCTAATAAGTTTATGTGCTGTCAACATCGCACTTAAGAACATGAATGGCGATTTCTTCCTCCTTTGTTGAAGCTTTTATCTAGTGAATCCTCAAGTTGCACTTCTTTTTTTATAGTTTTATATTCAAGGTAAATTCGAACAATTTCTACAGCTGAAAACAAATTACAGAGCATTAAGAGATTAAATAATCCAAAACAAATACAGTACGAAATGTCTATGAGCTAATTTTAGCATTTAAGCGGTTAAATATGTTGAAAATACTAATAAAATCATGTGATACATTTACGTTAGAAAATAGGGTTTTTGCTCCATCCCCCTTCAACACTTCATAAAAAAAGTAAAACACCCCACATTGACCATATTTACAAAGCCTTCACAGCATTTAAGAAACAACGGCCAAAAAACAATACCTTTGGTTCAAGAAACACGCAATGTAGAATAGTGTGCACGAAAAATCACAACAAAACTAAAATCACAAGAAATAATCACCGGCAGAATGCATGTACAATCTGTCAAAAAAGAAGGGGAGAGCAAGGCGAGCACACAAGACTGGACAACCCACCCATTAATCTACCCAATCATATCTTGGAAGAATAACACGGGGAATGAAACAAAACCACATCATTTCAGGGTTTCAAGAAATGAAGGGCGTAGAAGAAAGAGCAAGAGGGGATAAGAGAACAAAGTAGAAATGGGTAGAGGCAAACCGGCATGAAACCATCAAATTGGGTGGCCTGGACCATCTTGCCAAGGCGAAACGCCTCTTTGGCAATGGTGCTCTTGCAAGTCTTGCATGACGATCGTGCTGACTTCGCGTACTCTGCCTTCCATGGCTTTTGAGGGTTCGCCATTGTCCCTTTCTCAGCTCACCTGTCTGTCTGGGGTCTGTCACTGTTGTCCCTTTTGGGAAGAATAATTTATAGTGTTGGGTTCACCACAGAATATACTAAGGCAAGAGTCTCCGAGACTTCGACTATGATGATTGTGGGTAGCTTATGCGGAACGCTTTCGTTTTTATATTTTGTCAAAACTCATTTTTTGATATTTTATATTAACTGTAGAACTTGTTATTTGTTAAACATTAATTTTGGAATCGTTATTTCTTACGTACGTGTCATTTATTGTGATGTTTGCATTTAGTTGACCATTGCCGTCATTAGGAAAAAAATTATTATTAAGCCTTTCATAAATTTAAAGTGATAAAATTATTTTTTAATAATTTATTTATCAATCAATCAAATTTTTTATTATTTTTTATTAAAAATATTTAAAATAAATTATTTTCCACTAACGTAAAAATTAAATGTATATGTAAAATAAATTTTTTATACTATTATTAATACCTCATTAAATTTAAAACATTTTTTAAATTTATTCTCAACCCTACACCATATTGTGATATTTATTACAAATTAATTTTGGAATCGTTATTTCTTACATACATGTCATTTATTGTGATGTTTGCATTTTGGTGACTACTGCCGTCGTTTAAAAAAAAAATTATCATTTTGATCAAAATTAATTATTTTATAAATTTAGAGTGATAAAATCATTCTTTAAAAGTTTATTAATAAATCAAACAAAATTTTTTATTATTTTTATTTAAAATATTGAAATAAATTATTTTGTACTAAGATAAAAATTAAATACATATGTAAAATAATTTTTTTCTACTATTACTAATATCTGATTAAGTGTAAAATATTTTTAAAATTTATTCTCAACCCTACACCATATTATGATATTTATTACAAATTAATTTTGGAATCGTTCATTCCCACATCCGTGTCATTTATTGTGATGGTGTCCTATTGGCGTCATTTCTTTCTTCTTTTTCTCTCTTTTTTTATTATCCTTTCTTTCTTCCCTCCTTTAAGACAGTTTTTTATTCTAGATTATTAAATAAAATTTTTTTATGTAGTTTTAAAATATTATTAAATTAATTATTTAATTTTAAATATCAATCGTTAAATTAACGTAATTACTTATAACCAAACCATCTAATCAATTTTAACTCTGAAAATTTTAAATTCCTCCACATTGCTATGTTTTTCAAGGGTTCAAATAACATAAATCGAGGGCCATAAATCTCACCCGAATCTTTTATTGCCATCAAAATTTATGAATTTACTTGAAATAATATATATTTTAAAAACAAATACAAAATATTAAATATATTTTTAATTGAAATATAAGTTTTTTCACTAGACTTTATTTTTTTCTAATGAATGGGGCATTATTACTTTGTTATATCTTCACAAGCAGATTGAAAGTAATAAAATTCAGAAAATTATGATTTTATTCTTAATTCGATACATTTAAATAATTTTATTTCAAAAATATATATTATATAAAGAAATTAGTTCCATTAATAACAAATAAGTTAAAAAAATCAAATGTTTTTGAAATGTCATGCATAATTTAATTAAATTTCTTTAGAAACAATTTTGTAACGTTAAAATTTTCTCAAATCATTTTTGTTCTTTAAATTTTTATTTATACAAAAATAAAAAAATTTTGTTGGAAGAACTATAATGATATTAAATTTTATTTTTCAAACATAAATTATAATTAATGCAAACCCATTTTTAGATTCAAAATAAAACTTATCAAACTATAATTATTTAAGTAACCATTACAGCTTATAGACTATCAACCTTCCAATTTTTAATATTTAGCCACCCTCCTTTGCAAGGGATCAATGATACATCGTGGCGCACGTGCCCATACATTACATACAGACACACATTGACTTACATTCCATTTGAGGGAAAACTAATTTGGTTGTCGATAGTTCGGGAAGCTAAACAAACGACCATATGCTATCCATCGGCTTCTCTCATGTTTTGTATAAACTTAAATTATAACTCTCATCAACCAAATGAAAAAAATAGAGTAAAATACATTTTTCTATTCATTTATTGCAAAATTATGATTTTAATCCTTCATTCATAATACTCAAAACAACCTCTTTTTTATTACAAAATATTACAATTAATCGTCCAACTTTTTTAAAAAAATTAAATTTAATTTCTTTTCCAAACTCTAAACTTTAAATTCAATTGACTAAATTTGACATTTTTTTAAAAATAAATAATTAAATGTAACATTTTGACAGACCATTCCAAGTGTTAAAATAAATAAAGAACAAAAATGACAATGTAACAACTGAAGTCCAAAAATATATTTTACGTAAAAAACAGTCATGTTTTTTAGTTGTGACAAGCTAACAAGCTCAGTCATGCCTAGCTAACAGCGGAAACAAATAAGCTACACCAACAAGCCAGTCAGACTCATCTCATTATTCACGCTTCATAATCAGCAGACTTCAACTATTTTCAAAGGTGTTCAGGTTTGAAAGATAATAAGAATGAGGAGAGAGATCATTGACAAGCAAGAAAGAAAAACTTGGTCCACAGTGAAAGTGACACTTAAAAAAGAAACATACACTTTTAACATGAGATCCTTGTAACCACAGCAACCACAGCTTCAACATACTTCGGAAAGAGCGCAGAATCTTGATAATGGTTAAATGTCAACCGCAAGAGTCTTATAAGTGACAACCATATTCAAGAAGCAGAAAAACTGTTTTGAAGCTAAAACCTAATAAATCACATATGTTTGTATGAGGCTACACGTTTCCTATTTTCAACAGTTATGATTTGTATTTTGTAACTAGAGAAAAAGTAACGCTCCTCTGTCAGAAATCCTACAAATATTGTTCGACCTTTTTTCACTGGTCACCTCATCCTTCAAGTATTGGCTTCGATAAAAGGCATCATCATGAAAATACGTAACTTGATAAATTTATTCAACAAGAGGAGTGCGCATGAAGAGGAACTGCCCCAAAAAGGAGGGAAAAACAAAAAACCCCGAGGGGGAGGGGAGCGGTGTCAGTAACCAGAAAAGCAAAATTTGCTAATATTGACTAACAGTTCATGTGCATACCTCAAATGATTTCCCTGATTGTTCAAATTCTAGCATACTTAAAGCAACTTGACAGCTTTGAGAGACGAGAGGCTCTGGATCTGCCAAAAATTCCTCAAGAAGCGCCACACTTTGGTCATCTAGAAAGGCATCCAACATAACAAGTTGTGTTAATAATCCAACAAGTAAATCAGTTGAGATTTTTTTAACACTGAATAAGTAGAATTACTGATAAATTATACTATCACTCAAGTGACTCAGCAGAACTAAATTTTATTGGAGTGGACTGAATTAAATTGAACTAAACTAGATCGGCCAAGAAAAAAGACAAAAAACAAAAAGAATGTGCTATTTGTTGGTTAGTTATAGAATTTGAGATATGGAAGGCGCAGAGAGGAGTACGCAGATGTGATCCTTTTTGGCTCATTTCAGGAAATCACAAAGTGAAAGACAGTGATTTCCATCATGTATTACAAAATTCATTTGGCCTGCTTGAATCCACTCCTTTAGTTCTGCATTAACTGTTAGGAATTTCATGAATTATACGATGTTTCTGCTTTTGCAAAGGGATGGCACACAACCAACATACCACTTCTTTAATACATATATTACTTTGGAAGAGAGACCACATAAGATAATATTCAGTGGTAAAGAATACCTGCAATAGAACCAAGGGCTTCGGCAGCTTCATGTCTAACCATTGGATGTTCATTCACATCTCTAAGTATATTGGATAGAGCAGCTGAAGCAGCTTTGTCTTGTAGTTGGCCCAATACATAAGCAACCTAAATTTTACAGGAATTGTCGGCATTGAAAAATAAAAAATTTCCAACTGGTGAAAGCATTGAAAGTCAGATGCTTGGAAGGTCCAATTATATGATTATCTGTTTATATTAAAGTAAAGATTTTTTTTAGTATACCTAAACTAAGAAATAGTTGCTATAAGTATTTATCAGACCGAATGTATAAATATCAAATTAAATTATTCTTAGGAAAAGAAAGCCTACCATATCATCATGTAGCCCTCAAATGCACCCTCTATGTTCATATTAATGAAATGGGCACATCACTTGCCATTTTTTCACACAAACTATCAAAATTCATACAAGACGATCAAATAAATGAATACTTAACAAACCTCATGGCGCAGAAGAGCACTTTTTGAACCCAAGGAATCAATTATGGCAGCAACAGCTTCATTTCCACCATCATTTCGGAGGGCAAAAAGAGCTGCATACCGTTCATACATTCCTTTTTCTTCATCCAGAAGTACCTTCCTAATATTTATTAATGAATGAGCAGCAACATACTCCTTGATCACAAGTTGACAGAGGTTTTATCTATTAGAATGGACCAGACAAACCTTAGTTGATCCACAGAAGAACATAAGGCAGCTGGTGCAGCTGGATCAACCGACTTAAAAGGTGATGCATCAGTTGCAGACAATTCATCACTATTGCCAGCATCTTTTAAATGCTCAATACGTTGAAGAGCCAATTCACATGTTTCACGAACCTCCTGAGCTGGATCTAAATTCAAACTATTCTTCAACGAATGAACATTACTATCAGAACCAATAGCACCAAGAGCTTCTGCTGCCTATGAAATTATAACAAAATTATCTACGTAAAGGATGAAGGAAATGCAAGAACAGAAAGAAGTAATAGAACAAAATATATAAGAAACGCGTGCCTCATGGCGGACAATGGGGTGCAAAGAAAGATCATTTAGAACTGACACCAAAGCAGGGATGGCTTCCACATCTTGCATTTGACCCAATGCAAATGCAGCCTCATGTGCCAACAAATTTGAGGAATCCCTTGTGGCTGCAGATTATAAAAAGTAGCATGGATCATTAGTAAAACAGAAACTGATATAATTGAATCAGTAAACACCCAATGAATATATCTTAAAGCATCGATCTCTGTCCCACTTCCGGCTCAACTAATCATCCAAATTAGACAAATTGAAGTCAAATATCAATGAAGTTCAAGGCTAAAGACGACAAATGCACTCCTTACTCCCAAATCGTGCATGTCGAGCATTTAAAACCCTTAGCTTTCTTCCTTCGTCTAATAGAAATCACATCAACACCGGACATACAAAAGAGGGTACCGAGTACGAGTAGGAGAACGGGGAAGAAAAAGAGAGGAAGCTGAAAGCATTGACTAACCGAGAATAAGTGCGTTGCGAGGGGACGAACCCTTGAGATTGCGGAGAGAGAAGAGGGCTCTGAAGCGTTCAGAAATCGGCTGAGTGGAATCCAGTAATAATTCGCAGAGGAACTTTTCCATGTCCGGTGAAGATACAAAGGCGCCGTCGTCCATGGAACCCATACTGATAGTTGCGTCGATTTCAGGCTCCTGTCTCCAGAAGCTCCTGTTCCTTCGACCTTGAATCCACCACGCCCCAGATGACAGAACCCCGACGGCCGACTCTGATGCTCCGATATTTATACGTGGCTTTTCTTGAAAAAAAAATCAAATAAAAGGCCTCCAGTCACCTATTAATTTTTCCTCTGCTAGGAATATCAAAGAAAATAAAGAAGTTAGTGAGATAAGTATAATTTAATTTTTTATAAATTAATTGTGAAAAATTAAAATTTTAACTATTTAAATTTATATAAAATTAATTTTTATAAATTTAAATTTAAATAAAATTAATTTTTTATTTAAATTAATAAATTATTAATTTTTTTAAAAATTAATTTGTTACAATTATTTATAAATAACTAAATTATCATAAAATATAAAGTAAAAATTGATGTGGTAGCTTTTTTAAAAATTACTTATCTTTATATAAAACAAATTTCAAAATTTTGGAATTCAAAAAGTTAATTAGTACAATATTTATAAGTCGATTTTAAAAATATTTTAATTTTTTAAAATTCTCATCTTTGGTACAAGTAAAGAGAAGATGTAAATATAAAATAGTATAAAATATTTTTACATCGGTAATATAACAAGAATTTTCTCAATCCTCCCCCCCCCCCCCAAAAAGAATTTCATTCTTTCTTATAAAACATTCATATAAAATTATTTTCATTTTCATTCATTCACCTTTCTTCTTGTATCCACATATAGCCTTCAATTTTCCTATATCAAAGAAAATTAAGAAATTATTTGTACTTATATTTAATATATGAATTTACACACATCTTATTACGATTTGAGTTAGTAGGGCGTGATCGGTATAAGGATAGTGTCATTCATCATCGTAAACCTATCAGAATCTCCAAAATGACATAATTTATATAAATTTATATTAAACAAATATAAATATTATAATTCCTTATGCAAATAGTTTCTGATACACCATAATAATACATTAAACATTTAACCTATATACAAGGGAGTGATTAAATTGAATAATAAAAATACTGAAAAACATAACTTTAACAGTAAGCTAAACTCACTAAGAAATTAATCACCAAAATTAAAATTTCAAATGTAGACGTTTTAGATTGGCGCTGAAATCTGAAAAATGTTAAATAATGAGGTGAGTGAAAACTTAATGAGCAGATAATTCTAATATTTGCAAAAATTAAGACAAACTTACAGTGGTACGTCTTTCAAAATTTAAAACCAGATATCATACAAACATAATTTAATGATATTAAAAAAAAAAATCATCAACATAATGTAATTAGAATTATCCTACAGAATCAGTCATAATTACAGAATATAAAAGTAGTCCAAGACTAGTGATAACATATTTGAACAGATACTTAACTATTGGCTCTAAGTAAATATTATAATGGTTCTTGACCTCAAACAAACTATGGAGGTAAAGGTATCATATCCAACTTTATTAGAATATCAATCGCAGTGCACTACGGCTATCATCAATTGCATTACCTACAAGATTCTATTTTGGACATATTCCTAATATTTCAGAAATAAATAATTATTCATGTACAAATATCAAAAATTTCAAAATCATACCACTTCATAATTTAGATTTCAATATTTCTAATAATTCAATGTTAAAAATCATCATGAATTATTTAAAATAATATTCTGCATAATTAGGATTATCTACTCACCTGAGAGAAGTATATCAACCTCCTTCTATCATTGATTATAATTCCTTTGTTGAAAATATTATAGTCACCTAAAAATATTAAATAAAATATTTTTATCATCCAATCCTTACAAATAAATTTATTTATTTTTAATTCTATCACATACCTAATTAATTATCTCATTCATTTTTTTTTATCCAATTCACCTATTTCTTTTCTAAAAGTTGGAAATTAAATTTATGGGTCATTTAAAGAATACTTTAAAATATTTATAACCTATATTTCATTTTATTATCCTTATTATCATGATTATTACTATTATCATTATTATTATTATTATCATTACTATTATTATTGTTATTATTATTATTATTATTATTATTATTACTATTTTTATTATCTTTACTATTATTAACATCATTTTTATTATTATTATCATTACTATTATTATTATCTTTACTATTATTACTATTATTATTATTATTATTATTATTTTATTCAATTATTCCATTATGCACTTATTAAATTTCTAACACCTATCATAACACAAATTTCACTTAAAGGTCATTAAATAAATTTTAAATTTTTCATTTAACCTTAAATAATATTTATTGTTATACAATCAAGCGATTCATATTTTTTCTTCTAATTTATTTCCTTCTTCTTCATGAAAGATGTAGAAAAATAAAAAAAAAATTCAAATTTTGTTCTAAAATTCAATCTAAAATTTCCAAAAATTATAAATCACTCCTTAGATGCATAAAA
Source organism: Delonix regia (assembly GCA_037074485.1). Taxonomy (NCBI): domain Eukaryota; kingdom Viridiplantae; phylum Streptophyta; class Magnoliopsida; order Fabales; family Fabaceae; genus Delonix; species Delonix regia. The sequence goes on from CM073449.1 coordinate 46,141,046, forward strand.
AAAAAAAATTTAAGAAGTCCTAAGAACAAAATTTTCTCTAAATTCCCAAATTGCCCCTAGACCCATAAATTGGGGTTTTTTTTTTTTAATTTGGAAGCCAAATTTCACAATTGATAAGTGATTTTAAGGGAGAAATGTATGAAATTAATTTTAGAAGTGTAATCCTAACTCAATTTGAAGCAAATAATCCGAATTGAGATCAATTTCATCATTTTCTTATATGAACAGTGATTCTCATGGATGAATAGTATCTGAATTAATTTTTCTTCGATTTTGAGCAAATTGGACCGAATTGATCAGTGTAAATGAGAGAGAAAGATGCGAAATCAATGCAGAAGATGAAAAACTATGTTTAATTGGATTAAAAATGCACCAAAATTATGATTTGAAGCTTCAAATTTTAGGTTATTTTCAAGTTATTAGGTCGCCAGAAATTTGATGAAATTTCGGCGCTGTGGCAGTTAGTGGAGGTGACTGGGAGGTCGACAGAGCCGATGTGACTAAGAGAAGTCTCTGGTGAGGTTGAATGAGGACGGAGGAAGCTTTGGTTAATCGAACAAATTTGTGCACCATGAAGGGCTTTTTTGACACGATTTTCCGGTGATTTTTGCTGTTGGGGAGATTTTCGGTGGTCAAGGGTAGGCTAGTGATGTCACTGGAGGGTCACCGGTGCTCGCTAGCGGTGGTGATGGTGGCTGTTGGAGGGAGAAACTAGAACAAAGAAGAAAAGCTTGAGGAAGGGAGGATTAGGTATTTAATATTATTGCAGATGATTTGAGGATATTAAGTGTAGGTTAATTGGATAATTAAGCAATAATATGGATTAGGTGGAATTATTAGAAATAATTGAGAATTTTAAAATATTTTAAATGGAAAAGTATTATTATATATATATTTTATCAAATCAAAATTTTCCTACCAAATACTTAGTTATTATACTTAATTGAGTTATAAGTGCTAAAAATACATAGGGTAAGGTTTAGGTACTAACTTTGGTTATATTCTCAAATAAAATTTTATCTGCATTTATATTTGTCTCTGACTGAGTTTTTTCTCTTTTTTTTTTTTTTATGGGTATTACACATTTATATCTTAATTTAAAATTATATACTTGGTTTTATAGTTTTGCCTTATAATTTTAAATATTAACGAGCCATAAGTCATTAATATATATCTGGTTGTTTGAAACACTGAGAAATCCAGTTTTATCAAGCGAACAAATAAGCCTCAAAAAGAACTATGGGACATGGTTACATTACACTTACAGAAAGTATAAATTTTAAAAGATAAATACGAACTATATACTAACAATCAAGTATGGAATCAGTAAGTTCACTATAAAAGAACAAAGTATATGGAGAATATCTTTGGGACTTAAAAGAGGAAGCAAAAAGATGACAAACTTCTGGTTTCTGTCAAACAAAGAATGTCAAAGCTGGAAGCTTAGAACCTTCTTTTTCTCCTATTAATTAATGTCATCGATGACAACACGTTCTTCCGCTTGGTTATCTCTCCATTCTTTTTCATTCTTGCAGTTGTTGAATGTAATGCCAGTGATCAGAAATGGGAGCTCATGAGAGCATCCATGCTGGCAAAGGTTCTTTTAGCCACTAAATCATTAATTTTGTTTAATTCTCTTCTTCTTTCTTCTATAAGGAGTCACATATCATAATTAACAGTGATTTTTGTGCGAAACAGCAAAGCTTGACATTGGAGTTAATTACTTTCGTAAGATATGCTGTTCCTATATGCTCCCTCCTTTCAGGTTTTTTCACGACTTTTGCTTCAAATCAAACTTCCATATCTAAGTATTATCTGCAAAGAATGTTTCATTTCAGTTAAATGCTGACGATTTTCTCTATCTCTGATAGTACATGTGCTGGTAGTCCGCTTTCTTCGGCTATTGGCAGGTATATGGAGTCTGGCTTAGTTTCTATATTACAATGATGCCAGGTTTCACTTTATTACCATCACTGTGGAAAGACAAACTTGTTCATTTGGTTTATTGCAGATTCAGCGTGAAGCAATATAGCCTATTGGGCAGAAGCGAAATGCTTGACATATCGTGGCACAAGGGGCTGCATGATTCAAACCTCCTAATAGCATATAGAAGTCCTCTTCCACTCTATGTTGGCCAGCCGTGTATAACCATTAAGGTTAATTCATTTGCATATACTACTTTGGCTCAGGCTTGATTAATTAGAACCAACTGATTTGAACTAGCTTAAAACATTAAATTATTTCATCTTCAGCATTCAGTTTCACCGGAGATTGGGATTTATGGAATTCCTAAGCACAATTATTCCCATTCAGCTAGTGGCGGTGTAAGGTCGTCGAAGTTGTCAATAGGCGTTGATAATATGGATCTCTCTTCTTCAAGCTCTAATTGGAGCAATACAACAAGCCTGAACTTTAAGGTTTGGCAGAATTAATGTTAGTGAAAAAATCCATTTCAGTTTGTGCATCTAGTTGAATTTAAGTTCCATTATGTTGCTTTCACCTGTACAGCAAATTCATTTTATGAATGATAGTGGCCGCTCTACAAACAGAGATCGAGATGGTTTTCCTTTGACCTTCAGGTTACTCAAACTTAATTAATTTCTGTTTAGGGACATCTGTTTGACTATTTTTGACATAATTTCTTTTTCTTTCATTTTATATATGCAGTGGGAATCAATTGGAGTACATGATAGTTATTAAGCAAGAATCTAAATATGAACGGGCAACCCATAACCGATTTTCTTATGTAAGTTATCTCTGTTGTTAGGTAAATATATTATATTCAAATCAAATTCTATTTTACTAACTGCAAGTTAGTCTATATTCAGTACAGTATACAAATGGAACAAGGGATTCCATTTCATTCCACCTTACTGACCTTCAATCGGTTCAAATTTGTTGCTTCAAGAGGACTCAAACTTGGACCAGCACTTTTCTCCACACGGTGAATTCTTCTTTCATAGTTCAATAATTATCCTTACTATATCCTTATGTTAATTACCAACATCATTAATTCTTCCAATTTTATCTGGCAGGCTTACTGGTGGTTCAATTGTAGGATCCATGGCTCCTCATCTAGCATTTGCGATTGGTGGCCCTGATAGTGTGCGAGGCTACGGTGAGGGTGCTGTTGGTTTAGGACAAACATGTTTGGTATCTAACAGTGAATTGACATTCCCATTGGTATATAACTTTTTTCCTACAACTTTGCATATATAACAAACTAGAGGTGTTTAGTATACCATTAACTTTTATGTTTAATATAATAATTTGAAGTTGTTTCGAGAAAGGATACAATTTGATAACTTTTTTCAATTATGTCTAGTTATATCATGCTGATAACCATTTTTGTTGTGTAAAGAACAAGAAATTAGAAGGTGGTGTTTTTCTGGACTTCGGATCTGACTTGAGGAGTAGCGATAAGGTTCCAGGTGAGTTTCATATATAACTCAAAAACCCATTAACTCTAAAAAAAAAAACATGGTTAAATTCTTATGATCTCTGATACTTTGTTTAACTATCTGATCAAAATGAAAAATTGCAGGAAATCCAGGAATGAGGCAGGGGAAGCCAGGGTCTGGTGTTGGGGCAGGGTGTGGCATTAGGTTGAAGTCCAAGTTGGCTCATATAACAATTGATTATGCTTTCAATGCCTTTCGACAAGGAACTGTTTATTTTGGAATTAACATGTCTTGAGGTTGCCATACTTTTTAGGCTTTTCCAATTCGAAGCACTTAATTGAACAGATGGTAACGGTGCTGGGATTTACCCATTATTGTTAACTTGATCTTTCTTTCTTTTTCTTCACTGTGCTGACATTGACTGCAAGCTTATCGTGTACAGTGTAATTATTTCTCACCCGTAACGGTATTCTTTATGTATTATATAAGATTGCTGTTTCAGCCAATTTGACAAGCATTGAAATTTTTCTGTCACGTTCATTGCATTCTTGAATGTCTTATATTCCTTGTTTTTCATAAGTTTTCAAGCAAGCTTGATTTACTAAAAATAAAAATAAAATAAAGTGTGTTTAAATTAGCTGGCTTCCAACAATTGTCTCCTTTTAAGTACACTTCTTTAACATTGTCTCAAACAAATGATTTTTATTATTATTTTTGGCCATTGTCAAACAACTGTTCTAAATATAAAGCAACGGTAACGATTGAAAATATAAATCACAAAATTTGAAAAACTTAGTTAGGCTAATTGACGAAGAATTCACTTTGTCTAAAGTTGTTGTAAAATGATTATAAACGGTAAAATGATTGCTTGTGTGATAGCATTCACGAGATTTTTGCCATTTAACGCAAATAACCGTAGAAGGTAGATGGCAGGGTCTCTACGGTAACTTGGTGTAGGTGAAAGTTAAAAGGATAATTGTCGCTAATGCTGAATACAATAGTTCCTAAGTATTTTCTTTCAAAAAATAAGAAAATTTTGTAATCTTAAAAAAAAAAAAAACAAAATTTAGCGTAAATTTTCGTGAGGAAATAAAAGGGAGATATATTATTTTTACAAATTATCTAGAAATTGGTGTAATAATTTATATTTTATTTGGAAGCTTACCTCATGGCAGATGGACTGAACAAAAAGGACGAAGCCAAACCGACAGTATCGATGATATCATTGTGGGCCCGGTAGACGACTGGAAGTGTTAACTCATGCTGCATCACCACCTTGTTCCTTCTCAACCATCCTAGCAACACTCGTCAAGCTCCCACCCCATATACATTTCCATTAGGCTCCGTTTCGTCTATCTGGTTCATTCTTGCTGCTCGGAAAGAGAAGTTGTTCCTGAGGTTCACATCGCACTAGGATTTTCCTGTTCATTCTCTTTATTCTATTACATCAGATCTGATTTTTGTTTATTATGTACGCCGTATTAGGCGCTGATTTATGTATTGATAATCTCTCTACGCCTCTGCTCGGTTGATTTCTGCATTGATTTCTATTTCGTTGCAAGAATTTTCGGTTTATTGTATGTAAAGATTCTATTCTTGTAAACAGAGATTGGACGATCGAGTAATTGCGAGCGCTCATCGAATCTGTAATCTTGGGAGCCATGAATGCTAGAAGGTTGGTGTGAATTATATGATGTGTATATATTCAATTGTCGGGGTTATTTTTCGAATATTCGACATATGGTGGCGGCCTGTTTTCGATGCATCAATATGTGGATTTATTTATAGAATTAAAATTCTCATTATTCAATTTCTTAGGCAGCAGTTTGTAATTCAGATCCTTGGACCGTGCTTATAACATAGTACGAGGGTTTGGATTTTAATCTGATGATACTTGTTCATACATCTTACCCTAATTGATTGACAAATGGCAATTTTTAAACTGATTTTTATATAAATTTTGGTCATACACTTGATATAGCTCGGTTGGGTTAAAATTGCGTTAGGCTCGAGTATAGATAGAGCTTCAGTGTCGTTAATTTTCTAAAATCCTTGCTTCTTCAAATTTTTGTTCCAATTATTGTTGCTCTGATGAATTGGTTATCCGTTGCATGTAGATTCTCATTTGTTAAACTTGATGTTTGGTGCCTCAAGGAGAAAAAGTCTTTTGATTTTACTGGTTTCAAGTTTGATCTAACTTATTATGGTGTGAAAAAGAATTAGGTTGAGTATGAAATTGCTAAAATTTATTTAAGTTCCTCTAAAATAGATCTAGTTTTGTGCAACTTGACAAAGAAATATATAAGTTCTCTATTTTTGTGTCTCTCTTACTCTAGTTACCCAGGTCTACTTTGTAAAGACAATATTTGATGTACTGGATCCATTACAAAATTACAAAGTTACTTTGCTTTCTTTTTTTATTTTTAATTTATCTTCCTGCCAATCTCTTTCTGCAACTGTGCAACTAGGTCTAGGTGATTTCCTTCGTTCAGATTTATCACGGCAGAACCATATTTGAGCTGGTAACTCGTGATTCTTTGTTAAACCCTCCTGAATCAGGTTGTAACCAAACTCTGTTATTCAACTTTACTGCTTTCAATGTTTGATCGATTTCCTTGTCTGAGTCATTGTCCATGGTCCATGCCATGGGACTTCTGTTCCTGTCAGTCCAACTCTTCACTTTCTACACATTTCCACACATACCATGGGACATTGTGTAGCAGTGTATGGCACACATTGGACCTTGAAATCCTTGAGTTGGACATGCGTATACAGCTAATTAATCAGATGTGAGGAAGAATTCACAAAATTGGGTGCATCTGTAGCCTTGGGCATGTCGTGTACAATGCTCATGTCCTCAAGAAGAAATTTCTACATAACGCTGCTGATGTGACACTACTGGAAACCACAAGATAGTTGTTAAGCTCTTCAGGATTGTTATCATAACATGTAATTTGGAAATACTTATATATAACTTTGCTGAGAGCTTATTCTCTTATCTATTATGATATTCAATAATGGAGATGTTGGTTCTGTTTAAAATAGTTGAAAACTTTAAATAGCTTGAAGGGGTTGTTGTTTATGTAATTTTCTTGTTATCTGACCATTTTGGGTTTTAATTTTTTTCAATCTGTGCAGGGACCTCCGTAACAACAGAGTTGCTCTTTTTGATGGTATTGAAGAGGGTGGTATTAGGGCATCATCCTCTTACTCTTCCCATGAAATTGATGAACATGACAATGAAAGAGCGCTAGATGGATTGCAGGATAGAGTCAATCTGCTGAAAAGAGTAAGTTTATCATGGCTCATAACATCTCCAGAGTCCTTCTTCCCATATATAAATGGTAAAAATTTATAACAATCATCATGGCAAACTCTTTTTTCCTGCTATCAGTGACCATCTCAGCTTTTTGTGCTGTTTTTTTTTTTCTTTTTGACATTTCTTGTTAATTTGTCTGTTGAGATGTTAACTTTTTTCTCTCAAGTTTTAATGTTCCCCTCCATCTTCTTTGCTGCTGACCGGAGGTATTCATAATATTTCATTCTATACTTCAGTAAGAGGCATTCTTCTCATCTTTTGATGAGATTTCCCTTTCTACCTTTTTTTTTTTTGGGGTTAAACCTTTCAAAATGTTTAAACACATAGCAAGTCAAATAGTATTTCGTACAGATATGATTAGCTTGCAATCTTGTGGATGATCTGAGATTTTTCAATAACATATTAATTTGCTTTAAACTTTTTAATCGGTGTGATACGACAGTTGTCAGGTGATATAAATGAGGAGGTGGATGGTCATAACCGTATGCTGGACCATATGGTGTGTATGCTGCAACTTTTGATGGTTGAAACCCATTTGATGTTTGCTCTGTTAATTTCTTTGTTCCGCCTTCTTAATCTTGTGGTACTGATTTAGGGCAATGATATGGATGCATCAAGAGGAGTCCTTTCAGGCACTATGGACAAATTTAAAATGGTATCTTTGTTAGAAATCCTTTCTGCCTTTTGAAGGACTGTTTCTTGTTTGGTTTCCCTTCACCATTTTTCACATTATCATTTTCTTGTACTTTCATTTTTGCTGGGGCAAAAGGGACGGGTTGGGATAAAGGTTTTGATTATCTTGTATCATCTTTCAGGTATTCGAGACAAAATCCAGCCGGAGAATGTTCACACTTGTGGCTTCATTTGTTGTGCTTTTTCTTATAATATACTATCTAACTAGGTAATTGATATTTCATTCAACTGTCATCTGCGTTATAGTTTGGAGGAAGCTGTTTTTGATGTTACTGTAATTACTGTTACTAGTAAGTTGTTCTGCTGTGTTTGTATAAAGGTTTTGATGATATAAACAGGTCTTGAACGCAAAGAGTAATGTTCATACTTAGTTTGTTGTATATTATCTCCGTTTTGTGACTTAACGAATAGACCTTTGAAAGTTGGAGCACCAACGTTTGTGAGCATTTCAAAGGTCTACTAATGTCTGCACACATTTTCCAAATACATTCCAACATGCGATAGGGCTCTTAAAGCTTGAACTACAGCGCTGGAAATTAGCGATCCTAATAAACCAAGCTCTCATGCCTTGAACTGTTTTCTTGTTGTAATAGATAGACCATCCTACAATTTACTGCCTCCTCCTTTATGGGTGACTCAAGCTTGTTGCCCAATGCATGGTAGCGACTAGCGACCCTTTGTCATTCAGGGCGGTGAATTGAGAGTTGTTTGTTTTTTTCTTGGCCGACTAATTGAGAGTAGTTATTAGTTGGGATTTGCAGATGCATTACAGCAATCTTATAGGAACTTTATGATAGATCTTACTGAGTTGTTATACTTTTGCAAAGTTTGATGTGACAGGCGTTGGGCCTGCCCTACCTCTTTACCCTTCAAGGATCCAAAATATCCTTTTCTGCGAAATCTGGGCTGAAGTAGGGCAAATGGCCTACAAGACCCTCACGTCAATTGTATTCCTAGTTATACGCTCAATGCTCGTATAATCAGTTACCTGTACTACTTTATTTACTCAAATAGAAATGAGTCATTTTTTTCTCCAATCCTTTTTCTTTTCTTTTTCTCGTATTCATCCTTACAATTTATTGATGAATCTAATCATGTTCTTCGATTATAAGCAAATTATTCTCTGTTCTAATGCATTCCGTAGTTCAAATTTGCATCCATTGAAATTTGAATATTGAGTCCTTTTAATATTAAATCATTCACATAATAGCAGAGCGATTTGACGGCTTCAAATGTAAGGTTGAATAAATTAAATTTGAGTGGATGAAAAAAAACCTGAATTGATTATATTATTTGTTAAGGGAATTGACCAGGCCAACCAAGTGAGCATTAAAACATATTAGGAATTAGTAATTAAAACGTACGTACAAATGATCGAGATATAGTTCATCAAAACAAAAATGAAGCATAGCAACTAAAAGGAAGGTTGCAGCCCCCAGTATTATGCTAATTAAGTAATTGACATAGGCCTTATTTTAAAGAATGAATCGGAATACCAGATGACTAAATATAGCGTGTCAGCAGCATCATCATACAGTCGAAACATTTTCAAACAAATATTTCTCGTTTAAAGTCATGAGTGCCATTGTTATAGTAAGTTGAAAAATTTTTAATGGTTGGCTGAAATCGAATTGAATCGAGTGGTTTATGACCCGAATAAAATTTTTTATTTTTGGAATTCACTTATGATCCTAATAACTGATATGCATATGGTTAGTTCGTACACACTCATGTGAAGAACTTTTGAACCCTGAGTCGATGTGGAGGAGTTTCATTAAACCCTTGATATTTTACTTATGTCCCTTCTGTGTTGTCTAGTTCGTATACCATTTTTACTTAAAAGTTGTGTGATGTTGCATGCATGTAAAGCCATCTGGTACAGAATAAGCAATCGCATGTTTTGAGGTTGAAGTATGTCTGGATCGATCCGTTCGTTTCAGAAACTAGTTGCTTCACATTGCAGCAGGTAGTTCGGTGTTATGCTTCACATAAAAGCTAACCTATTTGGCCTTTTTATTGGCTATGATTGATGACTGTCGTCCTTCATACATATATATATTCCAGTAGTACAGTAGCACAATGTCACCCTCTAATCAAAGACGTATTGATAAATTAAGGAATGGAGAAAAACCACATGCAGCAATTCAACACCGATTAGACCACTGATGTTATGTTTGACATGCCGTTTCTCCTAATTTTTGAAGTCGCATTCGCATATAATCTTAGCTTCGGAAGGACACTTACATATTTTACATCAAGACGTGAGTGATCATGTCATGCTTCCCTATTCTTAATCTATCTATGCAGATTATCTATTTCAGGGGATTATAGATCCAAGTCTGAACTATTTTCTCGTTGTTTTTTTTTTAATTTAATTGGGACCATCTTTTTCTAGTTTATATTAGGCTACAGAATATAGGAGTAACACATTCTCTTATTAAGCATTAAAAAAAACACATTCTTGCTTATTATTATTTGGCAAGTTCATAATATAATTAAATATTTAAAATATGAAATATAGGAGTAACACATTCTCTTATTAAGCATTAAAAAAAACACATTCTTGCTTATTATTATTTGGCAAGTTCATAATATAATTAAATATTTAAAATATGAAACTTCCAACTAAAATACCAAATGTTAAATGACAATCGGTAGGTATGATCAATACAAAAAAAATATACAGTAGAAAATTATCTATTATACATTGACGTTCGAAAGATTTAAATGTATTAATTTAGTCATTAAAAATTTATTATTATCAATTTAATTTTTAAAACATTTTAACATAATCAATTTAATCATAATTTAAAAATTAAAATGATGCAAATTTTAAATATTTTCATGATTTAAATTGATGCTAGTACTTTTTTAAGGGCTAAATTAATGTCGTTAGTATTTTTTTTCTAATAACCAAAATAGTAGGTTATTTAAAAGGCAGATCATTGTAGCTTTCTCCTTAAGTTTTCGGTGGAAGAGCCCATCTTTATGCTATGTGGACCTGCCCATAATTTTTGCCTCACGGAATATTCTTGTGATATTTTCTAGTCACATTATTGTAAGCAGACAAAAACAAAGCAAACCAACAAAACGAAAGACGAAGAGAGAAATATCACTAGTTGGGGGCATTGATTAGCTATAACAAATAAAAAGGAGCAAAAGAAAATGGGAGATGCACCAAGAAATAAAAAAAGAAGTATAATACATAAGAAAAAGACCAAGTCAAGCTCCGTATGTCCATCGCCTGCTGAAACTGTTCTAATGTTTTCAGGTGGAATCTCCTTACTTTTTCTCTATTTTATCAAGTCCTTCTTTAATTTTCTTTTTGTCCTTCACTTGCATCTTCTATCTCTTTTAACAAAATTATACATTAACGCAGAAGCTATATCTTATGCCACCTTATGAGAAAATATTTGTTTAGTCTTGTTACTTATTATAAAATTATTTTTTTTGTCTTTTACTTATTAAAGAATCAAAAATAATCTGTTATTTATTAAAAAATATCACACTTAATTTTTACTTTTGAAAAAAATATTAAATTTAATTTATTTATTAAATTATAAATTCTAAATTCAGTAAACTAAATTTAGTATTTTTTTTTTCAAAAATTAAAAAACCAAGTGTAATATTTTTCAATAAGTTGAAAATTATTTTAAATATTTTAATGAGTGAGAGAACAAAATAATAATTTTATAATAAATAAAAAAACTAAAAAAATATTTTACTCGCCACCTTGTATAATTAGGTATAAGAATACACATATTTTTCATATCATTAAAATGGAAAATCTAATCTTCTTCCTCAGCTTATATATTATCAAGAGAATGTGACATATTCCAACAAACCTGGCTGTTGCCTAGGTCGTTCATTAGTAGCTAGGCAAATAAAATAACAAATCGTTGCTTTTGCCTAAATATGTTCAAATAAACAGGGGAAAAGACACTGCTATTTACGACATTACTTCATCATCGCCAATACAAAAGTAATTTACATTTTAATATCAGTATACACAATACCAGCATCTCTGACAATATAGCTCTACCCAAACAGAAGCAGCCAAAAAAAAGAAGTCTCATTTCAATCTGGACAATTGGGACCATGTCTAAGCAAGACAAACATGGTGAAAAGAAAGGAAAAAATTAAAAAGAAAACATGCCTGGCAAAATTTTAAAATGCATTTACTTGAAAATGGTGGGTTACATATGAATAACGTTTTCCACTACAATATGGAAGCAATATATATATATATATATATATATATATATATATATATATGTATTGTGCTTCAGTGGATCTATTGAATACTTGAAACAAGTGAGGGTAGCAGATCAAGCTAGCTAGAAGAGAAATAATAATGAAAGAGCATGCAGTTTGCTGATCAGAAGCTTAATTAAACTCACAAAAATGCTAATTAAACCATTTCATTTATTGCTTTTATTATGTGTATACTTAGCTAGCGAGTAGGAATGGACATTACTTAATTAAGCACACCACAGTATTTGCACAATTAAAGTTCAAATTAAATCCGCATTACATAGGTCGTGCATATAAAAATTCAATTTGAGGTTGTCATTGTACCAATGCTGCAGCAGGAAGTATGGAATACTTGGACTTAAGAAAACAGCATATCAGAATTCTTGATTAGCCATAATATATTTAGAGCTTCATTGGATCCGATGATGCACCCTCCCAAACTAGCCAATCAATATCACGTCATTCATTTTGTAAACCACTCATCTTAATGGTGTTACAAATAATTCAAATAATAAGAAGGCAGATTGGGAGAAAAGAAAAACAAATTAAACAAAATGCATAATAGTAGAATTAAACCTCATTAAAATTATAACTATCATTGCCTTATGCAGGAAGCCGATAACAGAAATTAAACAAAAAAGAGAAGCAATGAAGAAACATACAAGAACTTTTGATAGATAGAACCCTAGCTACTAGGATTTAGGGCAAGATATTTTCTAGAGATATTTGAATATTCATTGGGTACCTTCATCAGAACCTTGACTCCATCTATTAGAGAGCCCCAAAGCTAGCTTCAGGCATTTTGCTCACTACAGTTTCCAATTTCCAGGCCATCGATCTCTATACAATATTTGCTTGCGGTAATTAATTGAGAAGATAGGGCCTAAAGTGGCAGACATGCTAGCTTTTACATTAGCTATCAGCTTTTCCGCACCTTGATTGATTCCAGAATCCAAACATACGCGTGACAAATCTGAAGCTGTACAATGGTATATATTATAAATATATAGATCACTAGGCAGAAAACTCTCTTATGTATATACTTGATTGGTAGAAGTAGAATATATATGCATGCTAGCTAGGGATGATAACCCAATCGAAGCTCCAAATCCAGCCCATCCTCCTCGCTGCTATCTTCTATCTTCTCTTTGTTATCACGTACACATAATGGATTCGAATACAAACTCAGACCGCTCCTCCAATCTCCTCCAAACACGTCCCGATCCCTTTGATTTTGTACACACAAGACCTCACTGTACTGTATATTTGAAGGCACAGCAGGAAAAGAAATATGGGGTTGAGGGTAATTATAATTACTGTTATCTATCTCGGTAGAATAGTAATTCCCAGGTCGATGGCTTGAAATTCCGTAGTTTATCTCATTCTCATCAACCACCTTGGTTGAAGTGGAAGCAGGAAAATTGGGCTTGGTGGACTTGGCTCTATCTTTCCTGTGTATATTCATGTGTCCGCCAAGAGCTTGTGCTGTGGTGAAGCCTCTCTTGCAAAACACACACTCGTAGGATTTCCCACTTCCTCTATCATCATTTTGCTCCGATCGATCATCACTTTCTTCGCTCCAGCTCTTTGACTCTTCTGCATACCTGAATTCCATGCTAGCTAGCCAGAGATCTTGCTTGCAATCAAGTGTGTGAGTGTGAGGGAGGGAGAGAGAGAGAGGGAGGGAGGGAGGGGGTGGGAATATATTATATAGAAAGAAGGAGGAATAGACAAAGTAAGGGCATGAGCTTTAGATATGGAGATTTTGGAGAGAAGAGTTAAGTGAAGGATGGCGCGGGTTGTGTTGTGTGTGCGCAAAGAAGAAAAGTCGTATGAGTTTGGTTATTGATTTGAGGTATTTTGTAATGAGCCGGCTGTGGATTTATCTCATTCTATAGCGGACAAAAAATATTATTTTTATCTCTATTCCTTATTCTCGTTTGTCTCCCGTTTGGCCTCCCTTGTACTTTTCATCTACCTTCTCTTACGCAAGCCTTTACCTAGCATTCCTTGTAATATATATATATATATATATATATATATATATATATATATATATACACACATCGCTTACAAATCATCCAACAATTAATTATCAAAGACTATAATTAATGGTTAGAAGGTTTAGTTTAGGAACTCAAGTTGCTAAAATTATGAATGAAGTAATCGGAATTGATAGTAATTAAGGCTTAAACAAAAAAAAATCCGCATTTAATCAAGTGGCTGGAATTAGAAAGAGATTTTTTTTGGTAATGATTCCACAATAAAGTTATATATAGGTTACATGTGAGCGTATACATAGACACATACATAGTAAATTAATAATTCATTTTTTTAAAAAAATTATTATTCTCTCAATTTTATTTTTTAGATAACATTTATTAATTTAGTCCTTCCAACATTTTTTATTTCCAATTGAAGTGATCGCGCCATTAGGCAAAGTTTGATAGGACTCTAATGATTATTAACTAATAATATATTAATTCCCGAGTAGTCTAACGAATGGGGTCATCATGTTCATCTAAATGGTTTTGAGTTTAAATTTTAGTAAAAAAAAATATTATAAATTAAGATATAATAATGAACAAAAAATTAATATATTAATTCCTGAGGTTCACTTATGCAAATAATTACTAGCTACTTTCAATGAAACTATAGAGTAAACATTATTGAAGCTCTAGGACTGCGTACTGTCAGCCTCTGGGTGTCATCGAGCTTGAACTCATTTAGGGACTTTCTTTTCGGATGCTCAAAAGGTGGTCACTGCTCTCCACTCAAGCATGGATGATCTCACAAAGTTTGAAGCTTTAATTCATGACTAGAGAGACCTCCTAGCGAATTGTCCCTTTTCTTGTGCATGGAGTAGTAGAAGGAACAATTGTATTGCCCATGACCTTGCGAGAACTTCGATTAGATACACTAGTTTTCGTATCTAGGACTTAAAACTCTTGTATTCTTGAGTTCATACAATAAAAGCTATGATCTCAAAATAACAATAATAATATATTCCTGCTCAGATCTTTATTTTAATTGAGAGAAAATCCTTGGAAACTAAAATGAGACAACCAAATTAAGAAAAATGAAAAAATTGTGCGCGTGTGCGTGTGTGTATATATATATATATATATATCCGTTCACCAGATTATTGAAATAAATTTTTTTCCTTTTAGATCTCAAATTTGAACGCAGTCGATCGAAAAGTTGATGATATTCATTTTAACGTTAAACTAATAATTGGCCAAAAAAAAATTTAAACTAATATATATATATATATATATATATATATATTTACCAAAAAACTAATAATTCCTTGAATTGATGGTTTTTTTTATCCAAGGAGAGAAACACGAGACAAGGGTCAGTTTTGTGACATAAAGTAAAATGAATATCATGGTATTATGTTTAATTTTTTTAAAGAAAGTTCTGTGCCAATATTGCTGTCCATTATCTTTTGATGTGCATACTGAGAACCTATCAAAGTCAAGATCATGAAAAAGAGAAAAGTACTACTGAGCATGAAATTTTGTATGTGACAAATCGTTCTTTTTCTGTCAGTAATAAACTATAGTTTACACTAATAAGTTGGTTAGTATATTTTTTATGATTAATTGAGTAGTTTTTGCAGCAACAACTAATTAATATAGTCTATGGATTACATATAAATGTATCAAATTATAGAGTTAATTGCCCCGACAAGCTCCGAAAGGATTGATTACATGCAAATTAAGGCCCCTCAGAATGCAGGAAAAATTAAAACTCAGGTATATATATATGTATATATATTGGCTCTTGAGGGTTTCACTCCTGCATATATAAAAGCCAATTACCACACAGTCAAAAAGGGTGCCCCATATATATAAATCTTCCATAGCTAGGTCATGATTCTCTCACTGAGGTGTGTGATGACACACGCATAGGAAAGTCCAGAAAATTGCGTGCTAACAGCTAAGAAGAAGAGATCAATTCACCATTTCACCTACACTATATTGTATTTGCGAGGAAACATGGAGGAACCTTCCTGCTCGGCAAAAAAGTGAGAGAGTCCATTTGTTTTGTAGCTTGTACTTGTCTTTAACTTTGTACTCCTTGCACAAAATTCAGCTAGTGCCACCAGATCACATCTTTATATGTTGTCACAATCAACATCATATTCAAGAAAAAGCCTCCTCTATATATATACTTCCACTTAACTATAATGCCTGGCTTACACATCGATGTAGTTGATTAGGTAACAATTAATCTAACTGTTGCTAAAAACAAACAAGGGCATAGTCCTAGAGTTGCTTCTGGCTGGTTTGTATTATCTGATCCTGCTTTATATATTTATATATATGATCGCCTTGCTTCAATAGAATACTTTTAATTTTTGGCATTTGGCTGTCTGGATCATGACAAAATCTCATGAAACGCATTATAATTCTTTGCTTTCCCATCTATTTCTTCTTATATCACTAATTTCCTATTATTTAGAGGAGCAATATAATTTATATACTAGTTAATATCTGAAAGTGAGAAACTGATCATTGGTATTATTAATGAATTTAATGTTGTATATCGGCATGACCTCATCAGTTTCAATTAAAAACAAGCCAACTATAACAAATTCAAATGAGGTTACATATAAGTTCTCAAATATTTTGATCGTTGTTGTTGATGAAATTCAGAATTTTCTCTATACACCAATACAAAAAGACGAACTCCTTTCTTTTCCAAGTAAAAGCGACAGGGATGCCAAGTTGGCCTGCCAATTATTTACAAACATATGCCCATATATAATTAAGTTCAAACCCCTAGCTTTTAACAAAATAATTAAATATCACGGCAACTTGCAACTGCTTCCATTCTAGTTATTATATATACTTTTTTAATAATTCCAACACAAGAGTGACCTTTTTAAACTGTTTCAACGAAACAATATCATATTAGACCAGTTGCATAATTAAATACTTGCAGGTGTCTTGCCAGAGGTCTATTCACAGAGTTTATAATGGTACAATGAAAAATTAATAAATTTATAATATTCTTGGATTCTGTCGTATTGGGAATATCTGATATCATTGAAAGAGTTAAAATGTGCTGTGCATGGCTTAGTTAATAAATCACCTTAATTAAATATTTGCGCATAAATGTATAATATATAATTAGATTAGCTGGTAGTTTCTGACTTGGTCTTCAAGAAACTTATAACAGAAAAGGATAGAAAGGCAAGGACAAAGATAAGAAAATGAAAGACAATTACACGAGTGCTACCAAATTGCCTTGTCTTTTATTATAACTTCATTTTCCTCTTGATTTTAATGAACATGTTATATATTGTTAGCTTCCTTGGCTTTGCTAGCAAGAAATCAATATTCATCTGGATGATCTACTTCCATCAATCTTTTCCTTTAGGACCTGGGCTCCATATATCTGTACCCACCATGAATCTTATGCTGTATAGCTAAAATATAATTTTTTTCGGTGCAACAAATTTTCTCTCTTTCATATCCTCTGCTACAGAATTATTACTGTACAGCAAGGGATCTGATCTCATTTGTACCATATATATGGTGATTTCATGCCATGTCATTTGTTTCCTCGGTCATAGTGAGCTCACTTTTCTTTGTGAAGCGAAGTTTCACAGTGTCATTGAGGAACTTTCAAAGTATGGTTATTGGGGTTAGCCTTAGAGAAAGAGAATTTAGAATATATGTGATGAACAATAATATTTCGCCCTTCAGTCTCCAACTGTGTGGAGGCTTTGTAAAATAAAGAATTACGGTCAAAGTCAGAAAAATTTTGAAGACTTTATCATAGATTTTGATGCTTAAGTCAAATTTTATGGAGAGAGAATCTATTGTAAGGTAAGGATTTAGATTTTAGATAAATATTTAGAAAGATAAAAAAAAAAAAAATTTACCTCAGAGTATTTATGAGAGTCAAATACATTTTGGTCATCCTTGATCAACGAGTTAAATCGGCGGAGTCTATATCATAACCTGAAATTATATTTATCAATATGGTCATATATGCTCAAGCGGTCAAAGTCCAAATGGACATTTCTATAATATATTGAAACATTCAACAATCTAGATTTATGTATTATTTAAAGTATATGTAAGCTAAAGATCATGCACATTTTGATATTAATGGAAGAAGAAACCAAATTGTTTCTTAAAAAAGTAATTAAATGGAGAATGTCAGAAAAACAGGTCCCGCAATGTTTGATTTTAAAACGCTCTTCAATATTTTATAACCTATTGATTATTGACGGTCGTAATGAACATTAGAAACTGGTTCGGTGACAAGGCTCCAGATTCTTGTTCTCATAAAAAGATTCTTTTATCTACTTTTTTATTTAAATCTTTGATGTATTTTTTCCCTATTTTTCTTACAAAATACATCTCAAAACCTTCGAACTGGAGTGAAAAATGTTGCATAACTAGAGATGGTAGTACCCATAATACGAAGTTCATCTAAATCACTTGTGTTGTATAAAATATATAAAGTGATTAGGTTTTAAGTTTTTCTTATTATTAACGAAGGATGGAAGGCCAATAATTTATTAGGCACTTGAAACTTGATGAGTTGAGACTCGAATGTATCTTGAACTAGCCGAAAGAAGCGAGGCTGAGAAGGTTGGCCCAAAACACTTGGGCCTCGAACCACAAGCCTAATAGAAAAAAGAAATTAAAATGAAACTATCTCAACTCTTTTTATTTTTATTTTTTCCTGATTTTTTGAAAGTATTCAAGTAAAAATTTATTTTAATTATAATATTTTTTATTTAGTCCCTCAATTAATTTTTTTCTCAATTTATTCTTTCACAAAGAAGACATTTATTAATTTAATCCTTCATAGAATTGTCTTATTCATTATTTAATATAGATATTTTTTTACTCAATATTCCTATACTTTCCTTTTGAGAGGAACTTTACTTAGATATTATGATTTTCGCCATTCACAAAAACTTTTTAGCTAAGTTCAAATCATTATTATTATAAAAGTCGCTTAGCTGTTAAATGGACGTGTACATTATCTTTTAAGTATCTGTTCTGAAAGAGGAGACGGGTGATGAGTCCAATGGTGAAAATAAAAAGAGACAGGTGATTTTGATAAAACAAAGGTAATGAATGACCATAATTGACCGGTAGCATCCACTGAATTTGACCGTTGATTTTCGCGAACCACAGAACCTGCTTTCCCAGGTTCTGGGGCTCCTAAACTTAATTTTTGAGGTTTTCTCATCATTTGGAGCTTCCCTTTCATGGTTTTGCCTTTCTTATTTCTTAAGATTTGTCTTGATGGCCATCTATATATGTTTTGATGATCCCTCTTATCCTTATCCTCTACTCCTTTTAGAAACCCATTATGTTTTAAGCTTTGTCGCCTTTGGTGGGTACCCATTTCCTCTCCTTTCACTACTCCTCCTTTCCTCCTTTTCTCCATCTTTTTGGGTCGAATTCCTCCATTTCTCCTTTAGTTTAGTTTGTGCGTACACCAATTAAAAAAGTTTAAATTTAATTTTTAATTAAATTTTAAATTTTTATTCATATTTTTTGAAGTTGAAAATATTAAGTGAAACGAGTTTTTTAAATTATAATTACGTTTATTTATTATTTAAAATTTAAAATAAATAATATAACTAATTATTATTACTTATAAGATTTTATTTAAAAAAATTAGTTATTATCTTGACATAAATTTTTTAAGTAAAAAATATTTTTATTTTGTTATTAATATGTCATATTATACTAAAATTTTAAAATAATGAAATTTTTATTAAAAAAATATTGATTTAAACTTTTAAACTCACTTTAAACTTTTAAAAAAGTCTAAACTCAACTTGATTTATAAAATAATTTTTTCAATTTAGATCTTATTTTTTTAAAATAGACTTATTACATCAAATAAATTTTTTAAATTATGAATATGTAAGGGTATATATCTTAATTTTATCGTCTTTTGATAAATTTGAATAATATCTCTCTTCCCCTTTCGGTTAATTCTCATTGCTAGCCTGTCATTTTTTTCATGTTTGCCATTCAAGGCATATCGGAATGTTTGCTTTTATTTCATATTGTTTTGGTGAAAGTTTGAAATCTATATGTCCTTTACACGTGTTTTACATCCTCTTTGAAGTGAGATTTTATTTTTTTCGTATGTCCTCAATTATATATTCCATGACCCTTATGCCTTTAAAAAATTTAATGATTATTTTGATATGTAAAATGAATATATATTGTACTATTCTTGTAGCACCAAAAATGGTGTCAAACTTTTAGGCAAACGAGTGAGTAAGCTGGTGTTGACAAAAATATTGAATTTGATAATATATTATGATTTGAATAAGGTATAATAAATTGAAAATAATACATAATAATATATAAAATTAGTTTTGTAATATTAGTGAGTGAGAAGTAATGATTAGGGATGACAATTTTATTGGAGGGGCGATGATTGCCTCATTCTTTTTGTCTATACTATTATTTGTGTCTTTCATTTTCATTATCATTATTTGTCGCAGGGAATATTTTTTTTTTTCCATGATCTTTCCCTAAATGAATGTAGATTTCTACATATCTCTACAAGGACCTTATCTTTAAAAAATTACAAAAAAAAATAAAAATATTAATAAATATGAAAAAAATGAACATATTGAAAAAAATAAATTTAAAATTTAAGGTCATTGTTTATATTATTCAATATGCTCTAATTGAATTTAAAAAAAAAAACTAAAAAAATTCAAATGACAAGTTTTAAATAAGTTCTAAAAATTTCAAAAACTTAAAGAAATAATAATTTTAACAAATTAAAAACAAGTTCAAGTCGTATTGACATCAAAACATCTTTTTCATTATGTGTGAAATCTTTATTATTATTTCTTTCTTATTTGCAAATTGTGTATTTTAATCTACCTTGTTTTCACTATCTTAATATGTAAAAAACTTATGCATTTGAAGCATCAATCAAGACATATTCATCTAATTAGTAGTTTAACTCTAACTTGATAATACTATTGAAACAATTTTTTTTGACATATTGAAAATAGTTGCACTTATAATATTTTATCTTTGCGAGAGAATTCACGTTTATTAAACTTGAAGATGTAATAAAATTATTACTAGTAATATATATACAAATTTTAAAATATTTATGTCAAATTGTTGAGGACAGAGAGTATGATTCTTACCCTTATCTCCAAATTACCTTCGAAGAGATTTTTCTCCCATCTCTATCTTTATAGGAGGAAAATTCTCAAACATAGGCCTCAAAATGCAGCAATCCTTATGGAAATATGCAAATAGGAAGCCTTTTATTATCCCTAATGATGACAATTGGGCTTATTAGGAGGGCGCTATTATAAAATATTTTTTTTGTCATATAAAACAACTCATAGTGTTTGCTTTTTCAAAAGACTCTAAAATATCAAAATTTGATAAAAACATATTTAACTTAACTTTAAACTTTGAGTGATGTACGACGATAAATAATACAAATTATTGAATAAATTATATGTTATTTTCTCATATTTTAATTTCTTGTTGTTCAAAAAAATAAGTTGGATGATCTAGACCTCGCAATTAAATACTTTTTAATCGGTCTCCACAAGATTTGGAATATAAGAAACAAAATCCTTCACTACAAAGCCAAACCCTACATAGGTGGTCCAGGACATTTACAGAGTAATCAATAAAACGGAAACAGCTTGGAATGTCACTAGCACTAGATTTAAGAGGAAAGAGCACAAGAAACCAAAAATGATAAAGACATAGTCAAATCAAGGATGGAACATCATCGACTAGGCAAAGAGAACTAAACGCACAAGAATAGAACACCAAGTCCTCATCTCAGAACTCCTCGATAGAATCGAAAGCAACCAAGCTCACAACCTAACACTATGATTAAGACAAGTCCTCTTCCGGATCCTCCTCACAAGAGACATCTAACATAGTCTTAAACAAGAGAAGTCTCATCTTCTCTTCAACCGGGCAGTGGACTTAAAGCTCCTTCTTCAGGTAATGGAGGCCAATCGTGCTCTCCGAAGTTTAGGTTAGGACATGAAGAACCTATCTATCTTCTAGGTTCCAAGACTTTCTTCTGACACAATGGGCCGACAGCATATGACTTGATGGCACCTCTTCTTCAAAAGCAGGATGAGCTGTTGTACCCCGTTAGCTTTCAACTCTCTTAACTTATAAGTTTCAATTCAAATCCCTCGTACTAAGATCAATATATATTTATATAACAAAAATAAATTCCAAGAAATTATACGGGTATACCACTACCATAGAGCGCACATGTCATATGCGCCAGCGGATTTCTTCCAATGAGGCTCCCGTTGAACTATTTGGAATTGTCACATAAAATTTTAATGATATAACTACAAGTCTACTTCATTAAATTTTTATTTATTATCAAAGCCTCATGACATGGGACAACCCAGGCGCGTGATATACCCAAAATGCATAGGGTATGTAATATAGAATATCCAATCCGCAGCTGCTATTTTATTTGAACATTGCTTAGCATGTATAAGAGGGAGTATTGCCTTTTTCCTGATCCTGGAAAGTTCTTACACTCCTAACAGAATTTGAATCTTAAAAAGAGTAAGATGCTTCTTTTTTCCAAAAATAAAAATAAAAATAAAATAAATAAGAAGAAGAGGTTAAATTGAATATATTATTAGACTTTACTCCTAGTTTGGTGGATATTAACGTAGACAATCATATATATAATAACATTGGGTTAAATTATTCTTTTCTTATAATTTCACTTATTTTTCAGTTCTTATGAACTAAATGAACCAGCCCAGACAACATACTAAACTCGTTTTGCTAAACAAGTTGAGTTTGAGAATTTAACATTCGGTTAATTCTCTCATACACATAATGCTATCTATTATAAGGGTTTTGCTATTTAGTTTAAGAAGTATTTATTATCTATAATAAATTCATCTTAACTAATGAAATTAGTTATTTATTATTATTGGTAATAAGTACAATAAATGATCTTTAACTAATTTTATTATGTGCAATAAATGATCTTTAATTAGTATCCTTAGTTAGCAAAACCCATATTATAAAGTTTATAACAATGTAAATATAATATTTTATTTATAGTATTCTTTGTAAAAAGTTTGGACCCGGTTTGATTGTTAAACAAGTTGAATTTGATTACTATTGGTTAAAATGTTAAAATAATCTTAATTAATTTAAAGTGGATTAATATTAATTTAATTATTAATGTAAATATTGGTTAAAAATTAAACATTTTATCCTTTATTTTAAATATGAACAAATTAGTTTTTATGTGATTAGTAAATAATTTATAATAGATTGAATTACTTTCAAGTTTATTGAGCAAGAATTTCAACTTATTCTGTCATAGTTAATAAAATTTCTTATTATATTATTAATTGATAAAAAAAATAAGAAAATTGATTTTTTTTATAATTTTAATAAATTATTTGATTTTGAGAAGGGGTTGAGATACTGAGAAGTTGTGATTATATATATATATATATATATATATATATATATATATATATCAATTAATTGTTAGTTTGGTAACTGATAGTTGTAATGTATTATGTGAAAACTTTTTATAATCTCTTAGATCCTTTGTGATGCTGTCTCTCACCATCTTTGAAATTTGGGTTGAACTACTCACACTTATTTTGCTACAGTTATGGCCTTTTAGTGATATTCTTTAGGCAAGTATGATATTATCATGCTCTTTAATTTTATAATATCTCAATTTGTTTGTATTTTTGCGAAGGCTTTTATAAATATATATAGAACCCTATTAGATTTCGAGTCATATAAAAATAATATTTTTAATTTTCAAAATCTGACTTTTAAATTTAAGATTATACTTATATATAATTTATTATATTGTTTTTATAATCAAAACATAATATGAGTATGATTAATTAGTTATAATGTACAATTTATTTAAAAAATAATATAATTATCTATAATAATCACACATGTGTTGTGATATATTAAAAAATAAAATATTTTTTAGATTTTAATTAAAAAATAAAAAAAATTGTATATAAATTTTTTTCTTAAATGTATGTACATAATCGCCAGCATTAATAAATCTCTTAATTTACTATCGAGAGAGTATACTACATTAGATTAAATGGGCCTTTCAAACTTACTTTTGTGAAAAAAAAAAAAAAAGCTTTTAAACTTTGGGTTAGTTCCAAATTATCTTTTCAATAAAAGAAAACTTTATAAGATATTTTGAAGTGCAAAGCTTTTATATTATACGGACCCTTCGAAGAACAATTCAAATGAAAGCTTATGTTAGTATTCTACAGTTTTGCTAAATTTCCGGCGTTCGTTTCCAATCCTTTTCCGATAAAACAAAACTTTACAAATTTTTTTTATACTAAAAGGTTTTAATATTTGACAATGCAAAATTCATAATTAAAAAAAAAAAAGAGAAAAAGAAAACCCAATAACTCTCCACCCTGTCTCGTGTCTGTATTAAAAGAAAAAGAAATTAATTATTTAATACTTATACTTTACATTCATCGATTTGATTCTTATATTTTATTTTATTTTTTGAAAGAACTCCCTATGCTTTATAAAAGCTTCAAGAATGATCCCTGCCATTAAGCTCTCTCATAACACCGTTAAGAGCATGCCGATTAAGATGATGTGGCATGAATCACACATGGCAAAACAAAGCACATAACAGAGCCTTTTCTTTCGCTCAATACAATGGAGCGTAAGCCATAAAGAAGGCACAGGAGTCGAATTTTTGCGGGCCTGAGCAGTTCAGTTTGACTACAATTGAAGTTGAATTTTATGGTTCGATTGAGAGCGTGATTCTTGGGAAGTTGGTGAACCTGAACTTTAACAAGAAGATCGAGCGTTCCATAAACTATGGATCCTAGAAAGCTCAATGCTACGGTTCGCCTCAAGAATTCATGCACATATGATTTATCCAGAAGTCCACATCTAGAACAAACCCTTAAATTAATGGGAAAGAAGCAGGAAACACTGAGGAGGTTTGTGTAATTTACTTAAATTTGCTGCATCCAGTATTCCAATGGGCATCCAAAATATCATCATAACAAAACTAATCTAAGAAATTCACCACCCTTCCTTCTTTCTTTCCTCGCAACTCAACTAAACTCTGAGGTACTATAATTGCAGCTTTGAGGTGTTTGGTAAGATAGAGAGAGAGAGTGGAAGAATTGAGAGCATAAGAGTCCAAGAAGAGCTGTGTCTGACTGTCAACGAGAGTTTGCATTTTGCCGCTTTTAAGAGTCTACAATCATGTGACCCGACTTCTTGCAATAATGGCTTGGACATGTCTCGTTGGCCTGATGCACCAGCAGAGCTTCCAGATTGAAGATTCTGACCATAGGGTCGATGTCCTGAAGCATGTTCAGCTGCAAGAACTTGATCTGAAGCACCCTGAGTAATATAAGATCGACCCCCAGTACCCAACCTAGTAGAGGGAAGCAAGTCGAGTCTCTTCGGATCTCACATCAGCAACTGCTCTTTCAATGTCTGGTGGAGGAACTCGATGTTGAATTTAGGATCTAATATTCTAGAACCAGGTCTCCAACCGGCACTGAAATTGGCCCTGCACTGGGGCTTCCAGAAATAAAAAGGAAAAAAGAGAATTAGAGTTCTATCCTGGGGGACTCTGTTGCGTTAGGAGGTGGAGGAGCTAGCTTTGGAGATCATACGACGCGACAGCAGCTGCTGCATCAGCGATAGTAGGAGGAGGAGGAGGAGCACCCCATCACGGTAGTGAATCAGTGGTTGTTGCCACAGCGGCTAGTGGTGGAGTTGGATCAAATTCGGGTGAAGAGGGTGGAGGTGATCAGAGCTTCGGCGGCAACCAGTGGCCCCGCCAAGAGACTCTGGCGCCCTTGAAGATACGCTCTGACATGGAAGTGGCGTTTCGAGATACCCGCATTTAGGTTCCTTTGTGGGAAGAGGTTTCCAAGATGCACCAAGTCTAATCTCCATGCTTGCTGCCTGAATTATTTTTCAGATTCACCTTACTTAGATCCTTCATCTCTAGTGATGCAATTTCTTAATTTTTGGTTTGTTGCCATTTGAATGAGCTAAGCTTTGGAGGCATTGTGGGGTTCTAATATCACTTAAGCAGAGACCTCTGCTCTATTCCATGGTTTGTGGTGCTAAGTGAAAGAGTTGATGTGTGTATACCGATAATATATATATATATATATATATATATATATATATATATATATATATATTTATTTGTTTGCCATGTTTGCTTGCCTAGTTATCTTAAATAGCCACTTCAGCATGCTCTTCACGGTGTTATGGTAAAACTTAACGGCAAGGATCATTGTTTAAAGTTTTGCAAAATATAAGGAGTTGTTTAAAAAAAAAAAAACAATGTGAGGATCAAATTAAAAATTGATATAAAGTATAAAAAAAAAAAAAGGTTCGAGAAGGCTTCGCCTTTCCCATTCCACATTCACTAGCACTTCCTATTCCCAACGGAGTGATTGAACATTCGCATCTTGGCGAGCAAGGCAGAGGCTGATGCAGAAATGATCGAATCTCCTTCACCGCAATCCACTGCACCCGCCGTTGATCAAAATCTGACTTTAATTCCGGGCCTTCCCATCGACGTCGCAGCCATTATCCTCTCCTTTATCCCCTACTCCCACCATGCTCGCCTGAAACCCACCTGCAAATCATGGAATCTCTTCCTCTCCTCCAGAACTTTCATCTCTCTCCGCCGTCACCATCGTCACCTCTCTCACCTTCTCTGTATCTTCCCGCAAGACCCTTCCATAGCTTCCCCTTACCTCTTTGACCCCAACTCCCTCGCTTGGTGCCCTCTCCCTCTCATGCCATGTAACCCGCATGTCTATGGCCTCTGTAACTTCTCCTCTATCTCAATCGGTCCTCATCTCTATGTACTAGGAGGCTCCCTTTTCGACACCCGGTCCTTTCCGATTGATCGCCCCTCCCCGACTTCATCCACTTACCGTTTCAATTTCTATGATTTCTCATGGGAACGCCTAGCCCCCATGCTTTCGCCACGTGGCAGCTTCGCCTGCTCAGCCGTCCCTGATTCCGACCAGATTTTGGTGGCCGGCGGTGGGTCCAGACATACGATGTTCGCCGCCGCCGGAAACCGAATACGTTCCGTGGAGAGGTACGATATTCGGAAGGACGAGTGGGTTGAGATGGAT
Source organism: Delonix regia (assembly GCA_037074485.1). Lineage (NCBI taxonomy): Eukaryota > Viridiplantae > Streptophyta > Magnoliopsida > Fabales > Fabaceae > Delonix > Delonix regia. Next base: position 46,167,903 of record CM073449.1, read on the forward strand.
GGATTACCGAACTATCGAGCGGGATGCGTTGGTTTCTTTGTTGGTAATCGGAAAGAGGACAGGAGGGAGTTCTGGGTGATGGGTGGATATGGTGCTTCCAGGACCATTTCGGGGGTTTTTCCAGTGGATGAGTATTATAGAGACGCGGTGGTGATGGAATTCAAAAATGGATTTCGTGATGGGAAGTGGAGAGAGGTTGGGGATATGTGGGGAGAAGGGGAGATGATGAAGCTTGGAAAGATTGTTGTGGTAGAGCATGAGGATCAAGGCTGTCCCGGCATTTTCATGCTCGATGGGAATGAGATTCTGAGGTACTTTCTCACTTCTGCTTGACGTAATGATACGATATGGTTAATGTTTGTAATGGTATTGCATAGTGATAGACAATTTGCTTCCAATTAACTGATTGTAAAATTCAATTTGTTGAGTTATTATTGGCTGCCCCAATGTATATGCTTTTAAACTACACTAGTTCTGTTGTGCTTTGCTTGAATGTTTGGTCGCTGATTCTACATCAGATTATGTTTTCCGTTAGAAGTAGAGTGCAGTTTTATTAGAAGGGGACTGTATGATCTCCAGTGTAGATATATAAGATGACGAGTAGATAAGGCTATATTATTCGATCTTGGTATTGTTATATAGGAAAAGGGAATGTGATATGCTTCTGTGTATTGCGATTTTGCTAATTAAACAAGTGAAATAAAAGCCTTGCTCTCTGTGGCATTCATTTGATTCTATTGTTGAATGATACTGTTATCCTTTGTATAAAAATAGAAAAATAAATAATGCTGTTATCCGAGAAAAAGTTATTGATGGGCTAATACAGAGGACGCCGTAATTTTTTTAACTGAAAAAATGACAGCTCGCGGTCAGCTTAAATTTCTAAAAGATTACCGCATGGATCCGGATTCACACTTCTGATACTTGATTGCAAATAGTGATGTAATCCTTCATTCACTTTAAAGTTTCGTTTGAAGTGGTAATATCTGTAGTATACTTATCATATCATTAGACTAGTTTGCTCCTTGTGCCTCTAAATTTTTATTTATGTTGCAAGGTGGATCTGTTGTTATAGTTTGTTTGTGGGTGCCTTTGAATCAACTTAGTATAGATGTTTTCTTACAAGTTTGAAAATCAATATGCTTAGCAAAGTTGTTTCTCTTTGAATTTGCCTGTTTTTTAATTTTTAAATAAAAAAAAATATTTTGGATTTACCCAGATTTAATTAGGAAAATTTTACAAGTTGTGGGTCCTTGGTCTTCTCTGTACTATGTCCTTCATCATGTAACCACATAGTGTTTGAGTTCTTTAATAATTGGGGCAATAAATTTATGAAGATCTGTTGAAGGGGGTGCTATATAATCTGTATGCTGCAGTAGAAGCAGCTAATATGTTTGTTAATCTTATTATTTGTTTATTCATTTATTAGGTTCGTAATAGCAATCTGTTGCAAGAAACCGAACAATGAAGTGTAAAATGTGGAGAAAATAGTTTTTTTAATAATATTTTTGAATTTAAAACAGGTTATGGCCCTCAAGTTTGGTTTGGCTTGAATTTGTGGCACATGAAATTCTGAATTATGGAACTTTTGAACTATATTAAGGTCACGGGTCATGCAAAATTCTAAATTATGAAAACTTGGTGCTTTTACCAGGTAGTTTATACCATAAGCCTATAACCATACATAGTGTGCTAACCATATATGTATCTGATGTGAAAATTGTTCCTTGGTTCAGTTTTCCTTCTTTTTTTTTTTTTTTTTCCAGTTGGATCTATTGGCTATAGATGAAAATTTGGCAGCTGTGTAAATGACACTAGCATATTACCATGTGATAATGTATAATAGAGTTCTTAAAACTTTTTAAAATTAAATTATTCTTTTGGTCCTATAGTCTTAAAAACTTTCAATTTAGTTCCTGTTGTTAAACTTCCATTAGGGTGTCATTAAATTTTGTTGATGTGACCAATCTTGTGCTATTTTGGCACTTTGAATATGCATGATTTTTGTGACTAAAACTGATAAATGTAATGAAGTGAAATTAACTCATATGTACTGCATGTGATGCAACTTATTAAGTCACTCAGATGATTTGGCTTGAACCATCCATTTTTAGAATTTCAAGATGGCACAGATGGTCACTTAAGTAAAAATTAACAGCAGAGACTAAATTAATGCTATCAAGACTTAATTATAAATTTTAAACTATGGGGACCAAATGAGTCATTTAAATTTTTCTTTTTCAAAGTTTGACCATGTCTCTCCCCTGTTTCTCTGGTTAAACAGAGAATACTGCAATGAAGTCGTCTTGGCATGTCCTTTACAGACTTGCAGCAAGAGTTTTATAGCAATTTGACCATGTGATATATAAGACTTTTGAAGTTCCTATGACTTTTTGGAGGAGTATCATCTTTGATATGCACTATGGACCTCATCCGTGAGGCATAAATATGCATTTGGGAATGTTCTGGTCTTCAAGGCTGTTTAAGCTCCATTCATTTGAAGTTCTGTTTTAGGTGATTATATAATTAGATTGATATGTTAATTAAAAGCTTGCTTATCATTCATCAGCAGCATGACTAAACCTGTTTGGGCAGTAATCAAAATTGCTTTTATGTGGCAATGAAAGCCTTTTTTTGGCTGTGGATGAGAATTAGTTATTTAAAGTTTTCAGGCAGCAGAGTTTAGAAGCAGAAACTAGCTACATTGGTTCTGTTTTTTCTTTTGTAATAATGATTACACTATTATTGCAGAGTAGCTTAAAATGTTGAAGCAATTCTACTTCTTTGTTCTTTTTTACATTTACGTTTTTTTTAGGGGCAGGGCCAAAATACTGCTTTGGTCACCATTACTACTTATTATTCATATGCTCAAATGGCTTCTGATATGATTTCTGTGCTCTTGAATTTTTTGTTGTTGTTTTGTTTCTTCAACAGAATCCTTTCACCCGGTTGCTTAAGTTCTATTCTTCTAGCCATCCAGGCCCATAGCAAGGCTGATAGTGTACCAAGTAGCTTGCTTGATATTTCTCTTCCCTTGCCTTGTAGATTACAATTCCAGAACTTTTTGAAGTTACAATATTTTAATGGACTCTAATGATGACTACTCCTTGCAGATATGAAATGTCTTTGAATCGCTGGCTGTATGAGTCCCGTGTACCAAGAAAAGCTCCATACAACTCATCATTTGGTTTTGTAGTTGTAGATGGGGAACTGTATGTAATTACGCATTCAAGTGTAGTTGATATGACTGAAACAAGGAGGAGGAACAGACACCACAAGAGGGCGGGGACTCTATTTATACAAATCTATCACCCGAAGAAGAAGATGTGGAGATCTCTAGTCACCAAGTTGCCCTTCAATTACCCCGAAGATATTAATGCTGCTGTATTGAGTTCAATTAATCTGTGAATTAAGGTTATAAAAACATCCATCAAATTCTTGTGGAATCATGTTATATGATCCGCGTGCTTATTTGCAGATATATTTGTATATATTTATTACTCTACATATTGAGTCTTGAGTAGGGTATAGTTCAATTTTTTTTTAGTAGTATGTTATCCGTATATAAGCGACATAAAATGGGTAAAGATTGAAGTACAGATATTGGTATAGATAATGAAATGGATTACATTTTACATATGCTGCTTTATTTCATTCTTGAGTATAGTTCTATTCCAGCCATTATGGTTTGCCCTCCTTTTTGATATACTTGACAACTGAGAACAGATTATACTTTCTACTCTACTATGAGCTGAGATGATTTAAAGGGTCAACTGCTAGAGTAGCTCTCACGCTTTAGTTGCCTTATTTGTATATAATTATATAAACAGCGAGCATCCTCAGATCCAATTTTCAGTTCATTCTGCAAGAGGTAAAAAGTTTATCAATTAGTCTTTATATTTTACTTACTTCGTAAATTGATTTTTATACTTTATTTTTTCAAATTACTTTTTATAATTTTAATTTTTTTTAATTTGGTCCCAATCGTTAGTTGAATCCCTAATTCTGTTAGATTTAATATGATAGTGGACTCCTTATGTGATGTGACGATTTCAAATGCCACATGAGCTGCGAAGAAGTGTGTTTTTTTTTTTTTTTTTGAATAAGCTGAGGTTGGAGCCACTGGGAATCAGCCTCCCTTTGTGTCTTCTCTATGATCTTCTTCCTCCTTTCCCTCACTGTCAAGCGCAGCGCTGAAACTGTCTTCTCATTTTTATTCCTTCCATCATCCACAACAATATTTCCTCCATAACACCCACCCTCTGGACGAAGCTCTAGAACTTTATTGTAAAACTCTGGAATATATGACATAATAATATTCCCATAAAAAAATTATTGGTTGGCATAATAAGGTCCATCAAAGTCTAATCATAGGAGAAATACTTTTTGGCGTTTTGGGCAAGGAAGGGGCGTTTCTTTTTTGGCCACGGCATGGAAGGAGATTGCTATAATGGTTTCCATATGCAAGGGGGTCATAGGGAAGAATCTCACGAGGGTAGAGAAAATTACTAGCAGTATTGGAAGGATTGATAAAGGAGGTGTCTGGATCAAAGAAGGAATAATTTCCATTCGAATTATAATAATAATATTAAGGAAAGAGAAGGTGGTGACTATACTCTGGTGCTACTTGTGCTTCTTCTTCTAGTGTTGGTTCATGGAAGATGCTCGCTTCTAATTTCAAATCAGCTTGAAGAGTACTTTCGAACATTTAAGTACGAGGTCAGAGCCGTCAGGGCTCCAATCCACTCTGTTTCTCATCATTTTCTGTTCCTGCACTATTCCTTTTTCCCCAGCAGCTTTTTGGTCGGTTTTTGCCGGGTATGGATCGCCTGCCTCCTGTGACATAAGTTACGAGACATTCTCATGTAACCCATACGACGCGCTTCAGGTAAGGCTTTTTTTTTTTTTTTTTTTTTTTTTTTTTTTTTTTCTGACATACCAAAACGATGCGTCTTGCCTTTAGTTCTTCCTCTGAAAATGTTACAATTTACAGACCACCCATCTCCTGTGATTTGCGATCTGAGGCGGAGGATACATGTCGCCCCATTTGGTCGCTGCGGGCAGCTCCGACAATGAATTCTGATAATCTTCCTCTCTTCGACTACAATCTAGTTTGAGGTATGTTGCGTTCAGGTCTCGTCTTTTTCGTGTCAGTCGGTTGCCATCGAGCTCTGACAAGGGGATTACGTTCTCTTCGACAGAAATTAGAGGCTTCTCTCTTCCTCTCTTCCTTTCCTCTATTCGGAAGTCTCTTCATTATACGCTTGTTGCATTTTTTTTTTCCAGGAATTATGCTGTTGGTGGATAGAGTAAGGGCAATAATGTATAGCAAGAAAATTTTCTTCATCTTTGGCACGATGCCATCAATGAGATATGGAATAAATTCTAGAAGAACTTTATCAAGTCAGAAACACCACCTGTTTCCATAATGTGGATTTAATACTCATCCAACTAATATTCTTCACTGATGTCCTCATCTTCTGCAGGTAATGCTTCTGAGTACTATGTTATATCATCTCTCTTTTTTTTTTTTCCTGCAATTATGCTGTTGTAATACAATGCATTTTACCAAGCAAATTACAACATGGGTGGTTTATAAATTGTAACATTTTCAAAGAAAAGTGAACTAAACGCAAGACGCATAATTTTGGTCTGTCAGAACCAAAAAAAAAAACACTTATTTAAACGACATCGCTTGAATTATATGAGAATATCCTGTAACATAAATCCACACCCGGCAGTACATATGGGATTAGGGGTATTCAATCCCATATCACAAATGGTTAAAATGAGAATAAAAATGGAAGTGAGAATGAGATTATTAAAATATTATTTGATTAAGAAAAAATGAGAATGGATATATTTTGTTATATTTTATTTGTTTAGTAAATTATACATAAAAATTAATTAGGTAATGTGTATATTTTATCATATTATCTCTTATCATAAAATTAAAAACAAAGGAGGCCTCTCATCAAATTATTAATTAATAATATAATAATTTTAATAATTAATATAATAATATATATTTAATAAATTAATAATAAAAAATAATAATAAATTAAAAATAATAATTTAACACTAAATAATTTAATAATAAATTAAATAAATAAATAATAAAATAATAAAAATAAATTAAAATTAATAATTTAATAATAATAAATTAAATAAATAATAATAAATTAAAAATCATAATTTAATAATTAATAATAAATAATAATAATAAATTAAAAATATTAATTTAATAAATAATAATTAATAAATTAAATAAAATTAAAAATTAAAAATATTAATTTTATAATAAATAATAAATTAAATAAATAATAATAATTTAATTATAAATAATTAATAAATAATAATAAATTAGGATTTTGATGTATCACATGAGTATTTTTGTTTGAAAATTATTGTAAGTAATGACACTTTTGTTAAGTAATTTTCATTCATAGGAGACTAATCCCATTCCATAACTTTAGCTAGGGAGAGAATTTTTCTTTATATGACGGAGCGTAAGCTCCATAGAAAATAGGAATAAGGACCCAATCTATCAACCAAATATAGGAATGAGAGACATTCCCATTCCCATTTCTTTGCCTTGATTATAGCAATCAAACGGGCCATAAGTCTAACAGAGGTACGGGTTTAACTAATGATAGGAACAAATTGAAAAAATTAAAATTATAAGAGGTAATTTGAAAAAAAAGAAAAAGAATCAATTTACAAACTTAACTAAAGAATGAGAATTAATTGATTAATTTTTTTTATATTAAATCTAAAAAAAATAATTATTTTGGCTTTTTATTTTTTACTTAAGTGTCTATTTAATCTTTTATAAATTTATAATGTCAAAATGATCCTTTAAAAATTTAATATTAATAAAAAATAAATTTTTAAAAGAATTATAATTACTTAATAAAAAATTATATTTTTATTAATATTAAATTATTAAAAAATTATTTTGACACTTTAAATTTATAAAAAATTAAATTGACATTGAAAAAAAAAGTGAACAGTCAAAATAATTCTTATCTCTTAAACCAAACTTTGGATTGGGTTTCACATAGCATGTAAAATTGAAAGATTATGATCATATTAATA